>JAJJWW010003758.1:0-43704 GCA_023531295.1 Papaver armeniacum | reverse complement strand
GAGATTTCGTGTTGATTGATTCGTTTTATTTAAAAGAGAACGGAGATCGTTATTTCGATTCTGCTCATAGCATCTTTGAAACCTAAAATCAACATCAACAGTGTATGTTCTTCAAGATCTAATTCAAACAGAGGAAAAAAGTCGATGGAAATCCTTAATAACAACCGAGAACGAAGATTCAATCCACATAGGTGATCCAATGTGATAAGTTAATTTATTACTATTATGTTAATTTCATCATAGCTATGGAATTTTTGATTTCAAAAACCTATTTAATTCGATTTCATCTTGAGAACCTTATTCAAATCATGATTGGAGTTTAGATCCATTAGTATCTCATCTTAATCTCTTTTGAGATGAAAATTATGAAAAATTTTAACAATTTTTTTTAAGGATTTTTGAGTGAGATTTGATTTATCTCAATCTATAATTCCTGATTGAAAATACAAACTTCGATTTGAACTAAATATAATTTCATTAGTATTACCCGTCTAGTCGATTTAACTTTCATCACTTTGCATTTTCGTTCTTATTTAATCATCCGTGTTTTAAATGGAAAATGTGTATCTAATCGATAGTTGTTCATTGTGCTTCGATTTTCAGTTCATAGATTGTGATAGTGAAAGTTGGAGCAGGTGGTGATGTTGGTAGTGGTACTGAAGCTATAGAGTTGCTCATTGTGCTTCAATTTTCTCATTTTGATGATTATGCACAACATGTGTAACTTTCGTCTACACATCCAAATTTCATGTGTAACTTATGCCTCTACATATCTGAATTGCATGTGTAACTCTCGCCACACTATTCGGATGCATCTCTAATTCGATTACACTAGTCATATACATGTGTAACTCTTATTTACACTAGTCAAGTGCATGTAAAACTGGTTATACATTGTTGTGTGTATTGTCCTTTTTAATCTCATAAAATCTTATTATTTTTTGTTACTCTTAAGGTTGCCAATAACTCAATAAAGTTGACTGCTTATTTTTGTGGTATTTTTGTAGGATGGTCTCCCTGTAATTGGAGTTGGCGTTGAAATGTTGAAATGAGGAGTAGGAGGTGGAATTCATAATTGAGTAGTTGTGGAATTTCAGAATGGAATTGAGGACCAAGTGAAGAAGAATGTTGACACACTAATGGTGCTGAAATTGCATCCATAGATGTTGTTGGTGAGTGGATGTATTGATAGTGTTGTGAATATGCTATTAGATTTGATATTTCTATGGATTAGAAGGATTCAATGTTGAGTATCTAAGTAACATAGTTAAGTGCTTCAACTTTTGAGTATCTAAGTAACATCTCTTTTGTTGACATGCAAGTTGTTTCCTCATTGTAGGTAAGTTGCTAATTGGATAGGATATAAATTCTATGTTATATGCATGATGATCCTTTGCTTTAGAAAGTGGTGGTGATCATAGGTAATTATTTGATTTGATTTATGCTACAATTAAGATTCAATTTCAGTAAAAGCCATATTTGATTTAAACGAAGGAGATTTAGTTGTTATTATACCTATAAATGCTTGTTTAACTAATGAAATATCATTAACTAAAGACATAATTGAAGAATCTGGATTAGCTGAATCATTAGGACTTTCAGTTGTCTTAATGTATGAGAAAAGTATTGGTGAAGCTTCTAATTGGGCTGTTTATTTTCCCGTTTACATATGTGTTTGAAGTCTTTATTGTTTAACCACCTTGTCAAGGATGCGATAGTTCATGAATTGACCTCATCTTTCGTCGTTAACTTTGTACATGCATAGATAGGAAAATTTGATCTTCATATCATGGAGGGAGAGTTTGCTGATCCTTAGATTGTAGTTATGATTGGTGAAAACGGGACAGGGAAGATGACATTTCTTTGCTTGCTGGTACACCTTTTTAGATCCCTCTCTTGTTGTTTTTAGTTTCAAATTCTATGTCTAGACTGCGCATTTATTCACATTACACAAGTAGGATGCATGTGTAACTCTGAATTACACTAAACATATGCATGAGTATCTTCTAATTACACATGCTAAAATGAACAAACCCTGTAACAAAAAAATTACGCATGCCAGTTACACAAGCTTTATGGATGTGTAACTGCTGGTTACACATGCTAATTGGATGTGTAACTCTAAATTACACATGCTAATTGAATGTGTAATTGTGAGTTACACATGCTAGGTGGATGTGTATATGTTGCATATGCTTATACTTTGGTGTGTTTGATGAGCACTTGTTTTGAGTTTGCAAAAAATGTGAATTCTTGCAGCAAAGTTGTTTCTTAAGCTTCGTTTTAATTACTTGATTTCACATCTCCTTATGATAGAATGTGATTTCGTGTAGGTGAAACCAATATACATTGTTGTATGTACTTGTTCATTTTAATCTTATAAATACCGATTGCTTGTTGTTATATATCGAAGTTTCGTATAACTTCATAAAAGCTAATTGCTTAAATGTGATAATGGTCTCGCTGGAATTGGAGTTGACGCTGAATACACAAATCAGATGCATGTGTAACTCTCAATTACACTAGATAGATGCATATGTAACTCTCAATTACAATAGACAGAAGCGTGTGTAACTTCTAGTTACACATGCTATGAAATTATTGTAAATGAATATTAAAGTAATACATGTATTTTTTATATGCGTTCTTTTTATGTCTATTTTTTGATGTGTAACTTTGCATTACACATGGCATAAGGATGTGTAACTTCTGGATACACATGACATATGCATGTGTAACTTCTGTTTACACATTCACACTATACTTTAATAATTTTGGGCCTAGATTTAATAATTTTGGGCTTAAATTTAAATTTTATTTAATTTGGGGCCTGACAATATATAAAGATTTCTTGAACTATGATATTAGGCATACATAAAACTTTCCGGGCATACAAAATGATAGTCCCATCTTGGGTGACCTTATAAGGGGTAACCTATGGGTAGCTCAATTACCTATATACCCTTAATACAAAAATTTAAAAAATCGTTTTCTAAAAAATCAAAATCGGCTTCCCTTAACATCTCTTCTTCTTCTCCTCTAGCCGAACTCTTCCCCTCCACGAAAAAAAAAAAATTCATCACCGTGATTAATTGTCGATTTGTAAAAATTTGATTGTCGATTAAACTAAACTACATAATGACTTCGTACAAAGAAAAGCAGGGACTAGGCAAACCAAATCGTCTTAATCCATCAATTGAAGAAGAATAACCAATTGAAGATGAAGGTGTAGAAACCTGAAAATCAACCACCAATTGAACCCGAATTGAACCAACCGCATCTCCAACTCCGAAACGAGGATAAGAAAGTAAGTTTTACAAACCCAATCTCCTATTTGCTTTGTTTTTCATCGATTAAATGATTCTGATGTTGGGTTCGGCTCAAAATTAAGTTGCGTTTTTAGCCGCATCGTTCTTCACAAAGCTTCCCTGTAAGTGTATATGAATGGTTCGGCTTGAAATTTCATGAAATTCAAGACGAACCTAGTCACGAAAGAGATGCATAGGGGTTCGGGCGTATTCGATAATCATAATATGTGCCGAACCTAGCACATTTACGAGGTTCGGCTATTACGATATTCACAATATGTGCAAGAACCAATACAAAATTATTAACCTGTAAATGTACATGATCGAGTTAGAAACATATTCTACTTATTTAAATAGCCAGAACAATGTGTTTCAACAGTTCTAAGGCAATTTCTAAATATAAGCCGAACCCTAAACATTTTTCTTCCAGACAGAAGTAGGCTTACTTGTTAGGACAATTCGAACCAAGCCGAACTATGGTCTACAAGGTAGGTTCGGCTCTTAATCAACACTTTATTAGCCGAACTGTTCATCCAGAACTTCGCCAGAGCCTTAGTGAAAAAACACACACTTTTGATGATTTTAACCTACAATTTTTTTCCCCAAAAGCCTTAAATGCCTTCAATTCAAGGGTAACTAAATAATCTATACAATTTTTTTCTCACTTTCCCCTTCTCCTTCTAAAAAACCTAACTTTTTTTTCTTACTCAAAATTTTTTATCTACACAAATTAATAACTAAATAATCCAAAAACTAATCACTAATCACTAATCATTAATCACTAATCAGAATTATTTTAACTAATCATTAGTATTAACACTAATCATAAAAGGGCATATTTGCCATTACCAAAAATATTTGGTTAAGGGCTTGATTTTGCTATTTACACTCCTTTTTTTGTCTTTACTTGGTATGCCCTAAAAGATTTCTGTATGCCTAAAATCATAGTTCTATATAAAAGGGCATGGATATCTTTTAATAATTCGGGGCCTAGATTTAAACTTCTTTTAATTAAGGGCCTCATATTATGGGTTACCCATGGGTCGGGCCTTAGCCTAAAAACCCCTTTCCACATATATATATATCTTATATCTTATACTTTAATAAAGAAAAGGGTGCCTTTTCAACCGTCACTAATTTTGTTGAAGCCTTTCCTAATATTACCTATATACCGCAACTATTAATTCCTTACTTTGTGTATTAGTTCTACAAAACAAAGGATATTTCTGTAAAATGGAACATAGAGTTTTAACATCGACTCCCCCAAAACGAAATTCCTCTACATTTTTACTATGTTCTTCGTTTCTTCTCGGACCAAAAACTAAACCAGAGAGAAGATCCGGAGAATTTTTTTCTCCCCCTTCTTCATTTCCTCTCGAAACCCTGAATCTATGTTTTCATTTTAAATTTTCTATGTAATTCATCCCCTCCTCAAACAAAAACGAAGAAAAACAAAGAATTAGGGATTCTAATTTTTGATTTTCAATTTTTCCTTTCTCCAATTGGGGATTTTTTGGTCACCCATGAAAACGGTGGAATCAGATGAAGAAGATAACTGCAACAAACTTGGGAGAAACCTCTCAAGTAAGTATCAGAATTCATTATGGTCTCTTTTTCATCTTTGGTCATTGAATCAATCACGGTTATGTTCTAAGTGTCTTTGATGTGGGTACGCTCAAACCCCTAGCATAATTGTCAAATCCTGAGCTATGATGTTTGATTTCCTTGCTCTTTTTTTTTTTGGCCAATTTGAAACCAAAATTAATTGTGAAAATCCATCATACCTTTTCTTTCTTTCTGTCTCCATAGCAAATTTCATCCAAAACGTCACCAACATTAGTCATACACAACGTCCAGAAACTGAACTTAGAATTAGACTTAAGTTCCTACTATGAGGAGTTGGAGATTCTCTATTTGGAGGCGTTTTAGTATAAGTAAGACTTAATGAATCAAGATTGATTTTGGATTTCTGCGATGTTTTAAATTTGCTTTTTCATTGTGGAAGTCATTTACCATCGAGATCATAATCATAGTTTCATTGATGTATTGTTTTGTTGGTGGTTTTGAATGGTGTAGAACGTCGTGTTTTCATGTTAAGCTACTGTTTGATACTAATTCTCTTCTGCCCGTTTTCCCTGTTAAATGTTTGCATAACCCTGATGAGCAGAAAATGTTTGCTTGCTATAGGAGTTTACTGTTTTGGTTAACTTTGCTTGATGATTTTTTTTCTTATGAAGCAAACAAAATCTACTGCCATCATCAATTAAACAGATTATCGTCACACAATTGTTTGATTTCATCAATTGAAGTTTTCAGATCACCAGCACGTCTTTGTTTGGTTTCAATTCAAAACCAAACACTATAAGACCCATAAGAAATCCCATCTTCTGTCTTTCGTCAGTGATTTGTTAGCTTAAAGAGGTGAAATCGTAGCATGATTGCGGCTTTTTTCCCCTAAATCAAACTTTTTTGTTCTTCAATTTAGTGTCTAATCTGAAACTGAAATTGAATCCACAATTTCAGCGCAAAGATTACGCATTTTGGGAAGGACCGATTTCTTTCAGAAGATTCCAGCTTGGTTATTGGTAAGTACACAAGCAACTGAATCCATTAATAATATTGCAGCTGAATCGACTAATAATACTCATATTTGATTACATTACATTGCCTTAACATCAATACATTTTTACCGTTTGAATCCTTTTTGCACTTTTAGGCCATTATTCAACTTCGTATTAGTCGCATGCCATGTGAGTATATATGATGCTTAGGAAATACAAGAAGGAAATTGGTGTTGCACAGGCGATGCCCACAAATGTGTTAGTATTTTTACACCTAATTTTTGCTGCTTTAGAAGAATGTGTGATTAAGTATATAGATACTAACTCGCTGTAAGAATAGAAGCAATACGACTGATTCTTTTCCATTTAATATTAGTGGGACAAGTGTCAGAGACACTTTGAATTGCTTTGCTTCTTTCCTTGAGAACCTTTACTAGGGCATACAGCAGAACCCACCATCAAATTACATATACTAGGTGAGTAGGGATACCGTCAAGGAAAGCGTATGCTGGAATAGTTTCGATGAGGATGGAATATGTGTTAACATTCTGTGAGGACTACAGTTTCATTATTTTATTGAAGAAGGAAATATTCAAATGACAACATTCTAGCTGAATCACTCTTATATTGCCATAGCATTCTTTAAAAAGGAGGTAAGTTCGTTATGAGTCATTTATTTTTAAGATGGAAATACATGTTTACATATTGCTTGAATCAATCGTCAATCAGCCAAGCTACATGCCCTAATCAATCGTCAATGTTAGTCGCCAATAGCTCACTGAATAAATTGAGCGACCAAAGATAACAAACAAAAGTTCATTAGTTGATATTTGGCCTCTCATATATAGATAGACGTTTAATAATTGAGCTAGAGATTTGGAAGGGATATGTTGGGTTTGAATGTTTGTTTTGCCTTGGTTCGTAAAGAAGTGATTTGTGTATATAAAAACTAATGTGTATTTCCTACTGTGCTTTATAGGTATCAAGTACATTAGTGTTGCAGGACCCTTTCGGAATGTCAAATCACTTTTAACAAGCGAGAGGGGCATAGATGTCTTTATACCAATGGAAGACAATGAAGTCTTCAAACGGCAGGAGCATAGAAGTCTTTCTAGCAATCGAAGACAATGAAGTCTTCATTTTCCGTCGTAGCCCTAGAAGCATAGAGAAATCTCTAAAGTTGATAGAAAGATCAATGGAGCACAATAGATATCCAGAACTCTGTGGAACTCCTATAATTCCACAGCAAGTTTCAATTCAAGAGATAATCATATATTTTACAAGTTTAGGAGTGGAACAGCTTCCGTATCATGTGTGAAAGAGAAGCAGATCATGAATTGCAAAAACAATATCGATGTGAAGTAGCTTTTTTCTTTCGTTTATCGCATATGCCTGCAGAACGGCGTGGTAGGTGCATCGCACATGCGTCTTTGCTAGTGTTGATAATGCATACCGGAAATTGGTTGTTGTCAATGTTGTAAATGACTTTGGCCATGTAACCAAAAGGTTCGATGCATGGATAATAAAACTGTTGAAGAAAACATACACATGTGCAAACGTAAGCCGTACCGTAAGTCCAACTGTATTATTGTTGAGATCCTGATAAAAAAAAAAAACGTTGTTGAGATCCAGTAATCAAAGAAGGCCAACGGCGACGATCCCCATCTTCTAAATGCACCAAATCTACATCAATGTTTTAAGGAAAGGTGGTGTCTATGATAGACAAAGAACGGTCCACATTTATCAGGATTTTGGACGGCAGAGATTATACCTCGGCCCGTCTATTCCTTGCTCTCCCTCCCTCCACCATATCGAACCATAAGGTAACCCTGTCGCATCCCAACCCATATCTGGTTTGGCCGTATATCCGCGTCCCTACACCACCTCTTTCCTCTCCCTATTTTTCATCTCGCTGTTTCAATTTCCCCGTGATCTGATTAACTTTTTTGTTTGTTCCAGAGATTATTTTTGTTTGTTCCAGAGATTAATATTGTATCGAGGAGTGATGTTTATCCCAAGAAACCTGAGATTAACTGTTTTTCTTGCAAATTCTATGGTTTTGTACCTTTTTGTCTCATCCATCAACTGTTGCGAGATGATGTTAGTCCTACTCCTCCACCCTCTGCATCTGCTTAAAGATACTTAAGCTATCTAATCTGTAAGCGTAATCTCTACTATAATGAGTAACTCAAACTTAGAGCATAATCTTAGAAAAACCTAGAACAGATTGAATAAAACATTAATAATATTGGGGTGTGTTTCCTTAAATTAGTCGGGATCCAATTCGGTAATGATTGTAACAAGGTGGTCATGGATACAGGAATACATGGGGTTACTACCATTTTCCATAGTCAAAGATGGGCAGAAGCCTTTGCTGGCTTAAGCTTTAGGTATATGAAGGTAATGTTTCACTTCTATGCACGCCCTGAGCTTGATAATTGACAACTATGTTGTTTTCAGGAACAGAATGAAGAGTTGGATAATTAGACATATGTATTAGGAGATTGGATGTTTATTCGGTAACACAAAAACACCAGTCATGATGCTAATACTCATTGCAAATTTGCCAATCGTGCTTTTATGTGCTTGCTTTGGTAACGCTAGCTATTTACTGACTAGCAAGTAGCAACCCATTCTTAGTTTTCTTTCATTTTCTTTTGGGTCTGTATGCTGATTGTTCGTTTAGTTTTTGGATACACAGATGAAGACATGATGAAGTCTTGATTGCAAGTTCCAGTTTTATAAAATTCTCAAATGGTAACCTCTGCACGAGTACATATTAAACAACCTTTTAACTGAGTTGATGTGTTTCTTTCAAAATACAAAACATGATCACCACCAATTAGATAACCTGCCCAGATCTTCTTTTATATATATGGGCTTACAATGTGAGGAATTACTGAACGAGTTTACATTTTCCATCGAGTAGTATACTGTTCGATAATGATAAATGTTGTAACTAATCTAGAGATATTCAATTTTGAGGTTAACGAGGGTGTAACCGTGTAAGGGTTGAAAAATTCGAACTATTTTATTGACAATCTCTTTACAAGCTAAAGCTGATCAACATCAAGAAATAGCAGCTCAGAATATTGATACGGGGGACTTGGCAGTAGCTCTATATTTGCAAAGAGTAGTTATAGCTAGGCCATAAGTGTAGGTCATTTTATTTTTCTATTTTTTCTCATTTATAACTCCAGTACAATTGATGAGTTGAATATTTTTACAGCCATTTGTTTACTTCATGTCTATTTAAGTCCTGTTGTAGTGATTGAAAATTGGGTCCATTAAACCGCAATGCAAAGAAACAAATAATTATTGCGGGAGGTATTACATTTTGGACATTTGAATTTTGGTGTATAATGCTTGGAAAGTTCTATTGTGGGTATTCATGCTTTTCCGTTCTTTGGTAGATGGAGAAGAGCTCTCAGATCCTATAGTATCCACAGAGAGGCTACAAGGCGTTAACAACTTTTGGAAATGGTGATATTTTGGGAAGATGGTAGCTACAGGAAATAGAAAAATACTATTGATGTGAATGTATTTCAAGACATAAAAACAAGTGAAGAATGATATTTTGCAAATTGTAGTATTTAAACATTGAAATTTCAATACGTCTGTCAAGCATCACGTACAGTAGCATTCAAAACATAATGTTAGCTAATGGCCAATGCAATGTGTCCACACCCTGCCCTTACTTATCTGTGATTTTGTGAATCTTCTTTCTACAGGCATAGACTTCAATGAAGTCACTTCATTGGTTTTCAACACATTGATTCATTTCAAGTTTGACCACATTACATATCTTTGAATCGTCTATCTATAGGCATAAACATGATTGATTTTTCACACTTGATTCATTTCTTGATTGGTTTTAGACACTTGATTCATTTCAAGTGTTATTAGGGGTTGTATCATACAACACAAAACAATCCAAGAGGTTGAGCCGAGGCCGTAGGCCTCGGTGATACCTAGTAATAACATTAAAGTTGAACAAACCACAACCGTAAATTTAATCTGTTACATAAAAAAATCTCAACCACTCTTTACATAGGCAAAGTTATCCAAACTGTGCTATGTATTGTAGACTAGGATATGACCCGTGCCGTAACGACACGGGATTTTATTTGTTATCGGAAATAGGATATTTTCTGTCTTGAAAACCGACAGCCTTGTCCTATTTTGTTTTTGTTGAGAATATGGTTTATTTTAGATGTCCATTTATCTCATTGCATTGTTTTGGTTGTCATTTTTATTTGTTCGATTGTGCCATTAACTTCGGTATGAACTAAATGTTGCTCTCGAGAAGGTTGGAGAATATGTGCAGTTCAGCATTGTCAATTGAGTGTTTCCCTTCTTGATTTTTGAACTTGTCGTAATTCTTATTTGAGCTTTTTACATTCGAGTTTATTCATAAATATCGATTCCATAGTAGTATAGTACCGTGTCGGTATCTTATTGTGTGTTTATCCCAACTGATGCGTGTCGTAACCACAACAAATTAATTAATACTTTACTACCTAATTAACAAGTAATATAGGGTAGTCAAGGTCGATCCCACGAGGAGCACGAGATTCTAGTTGTAAAATTTGTCACGAAAGGGGGTGTAAAAAAAACAAAAAAATAAACAAAGCAATTAAAAGATAAAGTTGAAAGCAATAAGAGAGATAAGATCAAGGAATCCTTCTTCGTTTAACGAAATAATGAATCAAGTTATGTTCTTTTCCACTTGTTATTAGTCACGATTATCACCAAGGTTGGATAGCAGGTCCGCTTAGCTAGCCCCAAAATCCCTAATTTCAAGTAACAGGTCCGCTTATTATCGTTATCGATTCTATTCAAAAGAACCACCTTGAGGTCCGCTTACAAGATGTAATTCCCGAGAATGCATTAAGATTTATGAATTTAGGTTTAGTACTAGTAGTTAAACTAGGTTCGCTTGGTTCACTTTCTAGCGTTGTTTCTAGCTCCACGGAATCCCTCCGCAAGGTCTCTTCTCAAGAAACGATTACTTATCTCCTAACTTTCACTAGCTTTAGATTAAACTTTAATTTAGCATGCATTCTAAACAATCTATCAATCAATCATGAATGTCTTTAAGATCACTCCTATTAGTAAAAACAAGCGATAATCATGTTTCAAGATAGAATTAAAAACAAAAACTCAAATCATATTAAGAACTAGGAATTCATCCTCAATCAATAAAATTAACTACTCATGTTAAAAAGTTCACACAAAGAATAAGAAAAGAAAAGAATTGTGTGTGTGTAGAGATGTGTAAAAGATATGTAGAGAGAGATGTGTAAAAAGATGTGTAGAGAGAGATGTATCTAGAAGTTGTAGAAAACTTCTCTATTTATAGGCTTCAATATTCTCCAATTCTTCCAAGGAATAGAATCCTTATTCTTTTGCAATTCAATTTCCAAATCCAAGCTTTTCTCAACTCTTCATCTTCTCTTTCCAAATTTGAGTCCAATTCTCCATCCAATTCCTAGCCCAAGTCTTCACACCCATGAGAGAAGTCCATAGAAAATTCTGGAATTTTTGGCTCGCTGGAAAACTGGTATTATGGCCGGAATCTTGTCGTCATTTTCTCCGTCGAGAGAATATTCGACGGAATATTCGTCCGGTTATCTAACCAAAGTGGTCCTCGGAAACCGTGCAATTAAGCCATTTTCAGGATTCTTCTCCTGTGCAAATCTATCATTCATCTATTCAATTCATTCAACAGTTCAAATCCAAACCATTTCCATATCTCTTAATTGATCTCAAACTCTCTCGAGGCAACCCATTTCAATCTTCAAACAATGTTACCAATTTCTTCATTAATTCAGTTCTCGATCCATCACTCCCAGTGACCATCCGAGCAAATCCCATTTTCCTAAATCGGCGAGAAAATCCATTCTTCTTCATCCGAATTTCATTCAATCTCATACCGATTCAACAAACCCATCTCAATTGTACCCTCTTTAGCAACCCATTTTCATTCTTTTAAGAACACCATTAATGGCAAAGTAAACCCGGTTCTCTGTGTTTTCAAATCGCCACCATACCCATCTCACAAGCTTCTCCCTCGAGACCCATGAGTAATTGAATCCTCCTAGTAAAGTCAAGGTGGGAAATTTTAACATGATAAGAAACAAGAAAAAGAAATAACAAAAAGCAAAAGATAAGAAATACAAAACCGATGGGTTGCCTCCCATTAAAAAGTCGACGGCCCGACTTGGCTCTTGTAAGATTCATTCCCCATATACTAACAATCTGAAAATTTGAGGATCCACCCATAATACTGTTTGCAAACAATAACTCCATACAAATATTAGCACAAGAAAACAATAGTGAAATTATCGCTCGATAGAAATTTCCCCACACTTATTCTCGTCCACACTCGGAAGTGTATAAAGAACATAGAATTCGGGAACTTCCATGTATTCCTCTTGGCAAACCTGTGTTAGCATCAAGTGTTTCCAATGGTGGATATTTAGAAACAAAATCATCCAAAAATACTTTGAAGCACATACATTCAAACCAATAAGAGGTAAAGGATGTATAGATTGTAAGATCTTCTTGTGCGGTGTTACTTCGTTTACAACAATAGGTAAGTCACACCCAAACTCCTCCTTTTGAATAGGTGAAGGATCTTTATTATGATCCGGAGTTGAATAACTTCCTCATTGTCAGAACATTCCATACACTTCCCGCGGACTCCATCTTTCCTTAAGAAATTTTTGCCAAGCAATAAATGCATCTTCCTCAAGCTCTTCCTTTTGAATAGGTGATTGATCATTATTAAGATCAAGGCTCGAGTAATCTACACTAGCGTCATCAAAAGTCTCCAAAGGTTGGTCCTTTTCAACACAATCATCTTCACTTTCGGACTCACCATAATAAGAATCTTCATCGGTTTCATAACCTTTATCCCGACGTCGTTTAAGTTCCATATGAATAGTCCTACTAATTTCTGCGACAAGCTCTTCCAGTCTCCATCATCTTCCAATTTGTATAATTTACCAAAGTTTCTGACGTTCACACGCTTACCACCGTTTCCTCTTTTGGAAAAAGTGAAGGAAAAACACGATGATGAGGAGTATATTCCAAATTCTCTGTCTGCACATTACTAGAAAACAAATTATTAGATGCATAACCATCCTTCCATCCGTGTGTTTGTCCACTTACATACCCGTCATAAGGTTGTTGATATGTATGAGAATATCCATAAGGTTACAGAGAAAATTTATCATAGCCAAAAGATTGGTTTTGATTGTATCCTAAAGGATGGTTGGAAGTTGTCATAATGTTGAGGTTGAAAACCCGTATTGATTGTTGTAATATGCTTGCTCTAAATCCACCATACATTGGAAAACCGATACCTGAAATATGATTCAAAAACTTGTAAAAAAACAAAAACAAAATAAACAAAGCAATTAAAAGATAAAGTTGAAAGCAATAAGAGAGATAAGATCAAGGAATCCTTCTTCGTTGCGAAATAATGAATCAAGTTATGTTCTTTTCCACTTGTTATTAGTCACTGATGTTTCTAGCGTTGTTTCTACACACAATTGCCTTTCACTAGCTTTAGATTAAACTAACAAATTAATTTAGCATGCATTCTAAACAATCTATCAATCAATCATGAATTTCTTTAAGATCACTCCTATTAGTAAAAACAAACGATAATCATGTGAAGAACTTCAAGATAGAATTAAAAACAAAAACTCAAATCATATTAAGAACTAGGAATTCATCCTCAATCAATAAAATTAACTACTCATGTTAAAAAGTTCACACAAAGAATAAGAAAAGAAAAGAATTGTGTGTGTGTAGAGATGTGTAAAAGATATGTAGAGAGAGATGTGTAAAAAGATGTGTAGAGAGAGATGTATCTAGAAGTTGTAGAAAACTTCTCTATTTATAGGCTTCAATATTCTCCAATTCTTCCAAGGAATAGAATCCTTATTCTTTTGCAATTCAATTTCCAAATCCAAGCTTTTCTCAACTCTTCATCTTCTCTTTCCAAATTTGAGTCCAATTCTCCATCCAATTCCTAGCCCAAGTCTTCACACCCTTGAGAGAAGTCCATAGAAAATCTGGAATTTTGGCTCGCTGAAAAGCGGGATTATGGCCGGAAATCGTAGGAATTGTCTCATTGCATTGAACTTGGTTGGGATCGGTCATCGGGATCGTCGGATCGGTCCGAGTTGCTCACTCATGGGAGGAAAATTGGCGAGTTTCCTCACGATTTTAGACAATGTCCTATCATTCATCTATTCAATTCATTCAACAGGCTTCAATCACCACTCCAAACCATTTCCATATCTCAATTCTGGGCAACACCCATCTCAAACTCTAAAGGCAACCCATTTTCAATCTTCAAACAGCGGCCACCAATTTCTTCATTAATTCCTCTAGTTCTCGATCCATCACTCCCGTTGGTTCATGTCGGTGGCAAATCCCATTTTCCTAAATGTCATCGCACTTTCGAGCAGGTTTAAATCGAAGTTCAACCGATTCATCACAAACCCATCTCAATTCGAACGGCAACAATGGAACCC
The DNA here is from genome assembly GCA_023531295.1 of Papaver armeniacum. NCBI lineage: Eukaryota > Viridiplantae > Streptophyta > Magnoliopsida > Ranunculales > Papaveraceae > Papaver > Papaver armeniacum. The sequence goes on along the minus strand of JAJJWW010003758.1, from coordinate 29,283 downwards.
TCTTTAGCAGCGACATTCACCGTTGAACACCATTAATGGCAAAGAAACTCGGTTCTCTCTGTGTTTTCAAATCGTATACCCATCTCACAAGACCAGTTCACTCCCGATTTCAGACCCATTTGATTCAGATCTCGATTGATCAACGATTTGAATCACTTCCATTGGCGTAAAGATTCATCAAAACTTTGAGCTTCGTTCAATCATTTTCATTAGCAAATGATCATGGTATTGCTTTCGCTTTCTAATTTTCATAAAATGAGAGGAAACATCAATTAGGGTTGTGTAATAATTCGTGGATTAGAACGCCCACGATAAGACCACCCCGTACCGTGTCTAGCCTCGAGTGTCCGGCCCCTTAACCTTGACTGTGTTTTAATAATCCTCAAAATAAAGATGCCCCTTAACCTCGATCGGGATGCCAAAATGATTTGTTTTTGACTTAAATTGGGTGATTTCTTCTCTTTTCCTCAAATACTCCAAAGTAGCTATAAAACTCAAAACATACGTAAAATACATAATTTACAAGAAAAATAGCAAAGAAAGCATAAACTACTATATAGTAAATACGGTGTATTCTACACCTATCACCAACCTCGGATGCCAAATATGTTTCGTAAACTCGATTTCGGATTCGAAAATTGTTAAAACTCGATGGAAAATATGGTAAATCCTTTAGTTGATAAAACTAGTTAACTAACATGTGAGTGTCTCGTTCCCATTCTTCCAGACAGTAACAATTAGTATCAATTTATTCTTTATCACTTCTCCAATCAAGTGACATTGGAGTCATTCCTTTGTCCTTCCTTTATTAACTTCCAATCCATTAGTTTGTACAATGATTTGAGAAACATCAACATCCCACGAAAATTTCATGTTAAGTCATTACTTGAAAACATTTTTTTTTATATATTTGTGCATGTATGCTTAAAATTACTTGAAATTTTTTCAGAAGGGATATACATCACTATTAAAGCCATTAATCAGCCAACCATGCACTGGTACCCAATACTATTCTCATTCTGTGTCCATCAAGTCACATAATAAAAATGAATTTGTAGAATTACCTAAGCTCCTAATGGGCTCGGACAATGATGGACGCAGACATCTCCTACAGACAGTCTCCATGTCGACTACAGAAGTACTTCAGGAAAACGCCATTATCCATCATATTGCCTTCTCCGCTCTCTGGCATTGATAGCTTGATTCTTTTAGCTGTTATATGCATCTTGAGAGTTAAATGGCGGTAACCCCGGTGGATTCATTGCTTTAAAATTTCAGAAGGGCGCCCCATATACCCGGTCAATCCTTCTCTGAATCCTCTGCCACCTACTCTGCTGCCATGTAAGAGTGATACGATCCCTGGTACATCTGAACATTTACCTCATTTGTTGCAACCACTTCCTCATTCCTCGGTGTAAGAATGGTTCACTCCGTCATATCAAGTGTAGTGCTCCACAATGTCTGCATTTGACATCTATCTTGCCTAACGAATGACATACCTTTGAATATGATGTTATATCCTGACATTGATTATTAGAGCAGGGTACGTTACTGGTCCTCATGCTGTCTTCATATGAAGGATTCTCCTCATCCTTGGTTTCACATCCAATCCATAAAAGTGACTGCTTAATATATTTAATTCAGCACCAATGTATATATGTGTATTATAAGATGGTTAAATGTAAGCCTGGTTGCGTAATAGAATTATGAAAACGCTAAAATAGTGAATTCTTACATTTCATGTAGAAGCCCATTGCTTAGGCGTGGATAAGCGGTGCGTGGATAAGCGGTACCTGCTGATGACTTCTTCACCATTGAATACTGTATATTGATTCCACTTCGTGGCCTCATGGATGTCCTACTGCTGTGTTAGTCTCCGTGTTGGCGAGTTTGAACTGCTCAAGACTCTAAATTCGAAAAACTCAAATGTTAATTCAGTTTCATAATATCCTTGACTGCTTCACATTCAAAAAACCTAAATAATTTAATACATCCTTACCTATTGAAATTGATAATACAAAGGATGCTTCACATTTATAATATCCCTATTCTCATTTTTATCCCACTTGTATAGCTATAATCCACCATATGTACAGTCTTGTAATGAATTAGAGGTGGCCATACGATCCCGACACCCACTTGTCGGAAATATCTTTTTCCTCACCAAGAATTATGAATTTATTTAGGGAATATATGTCACTAATACATAGCAAGAGACTTAATTTCCGGAAGTTCGGGATATGGTTCCTGAAACCAATAGTTTTAGTTCACCATTAAGTCATACTAAGCAAGAGATGTAATCCACATTGCAATCAAGATACTTCCTGGCAGACTAAGGTAAAAATTTCAAGAAAATGTTCTCTTACCCGAAGTTCAGCCTGCGCAAGAGCCGTAGTTCACCATTAGGTCATACATCTCAATTAGCTCCCTCAGATTTCCCCCCTTATTAACGCCATTGCCAAACCGGAAGGCCACATAAAAGTTCTCCATCACCCTGGAAGTTAACAAATGATTTGGATCAAGACACCTTTTAGCATAGTTCCTTCTTGATAGTTTCAGAGACATGTTTCATCTAGAATAATACAACAGTTATAGCGCTATTTTGTTGACACGGGAAGGATAACAATGCTCATATTTCCCTGCAAAACCCAAACAAACAAAAACTTCTTAGATTATGCAATTTGAAATACAATTCAATTCTCAAATCAAAGTTCGTATATACTTGCTCAATCCATGTTAGAAATAGCTGAGAAACATAAAATAACTACGATGCGATGTGTAGATACCCAAAAAAATACCAAGGAAGGAATATGACCTCCCCGCATCCAAAAGGGAGTGTGACGTAGCATCCCACACTAAGGAGGATGCCAGGTTTCCCCATATCTTAGAGAGGGTGCTATCAAGCGTTCCCTCCTCTTCAGCATTCAAGAGCACGTGCAGGGAAGTCACGTGGGAGAAGTCATCTAGAAGAATCTGAAGTACAGTTGTACAATCAAGGAGGGCAGTAGAAAGATAAGGAAAGATAGGAAAGGACACATGTCAGACATCCCCATTTGGGGAAATAACTATAAATAGGGGTCTTTCCCAATGAAAGGACTCAGTGATACCATTGTGGGAAATTTTGTTCTACTTCTTGGAGCTAGTCTCTACACCCTGCTTCTATTTGTACCCTGAAAATACCCTACTACGTACATTTTGGCGACCACAATGGGAGACTAGGTCACAGGATTAGCGCATAATTAATCACATGGACGCTGACAGGTTCACGCGCCAGGCACATCCGCGCGTTATGGACCACTAAATGAAGTGGAACAAATGCTATTTGATATAGAGGAGAACGACCGCCAGCGCCAAACGCTTCTAGCCAGACTAGCAGCCATCGACCCATCGCCCGAAGGAAATCAACCTGACAGGTCAGACTCCCCTCGACTCAATCATGGAGGCGGCTTCGATCAAGACCAAGGGTTTCGAATTCCTCAAGGGCGATCGCAAGCCAATCAATCCGCCAATCAACAGCTAACTGAGGAACATGCCCGAATCGCCTTGACCGATGGGAAATTCACGAAGCTGCTCGAAGAAAGGTATGGTCTTGAAACGCAGGCAAGCGCCTATACCATAACCTCGCCCATCCCCTCGGAAATCTTGTCCAGGCCAATGCCATTGAAATACAAAACTCCAAAGTTCAAGTTGTATGATGGGAGCGGGAATGCTACGGAGCACATGCATCGCTTCACGATGTCCCTTAATGAATACGCCCAAGACGAGAACGTATGCATGAGGGAGTTTGGGAAGACCCTTGCGGGGATGCGTTCACACGGTATATCTCTCTAAAATCTAACAACATTCGGTCATGGGAAGAGATGCGCCAAGCATTCATGCAGAAGTTTTACTCTAAACCGGTCAAAATCTCTATCTCGGACTTGGGAAATATCAGGCACCGAAGTGGAGAGCGGCTTAAACCCTTTGCAAGGTGCTTTAGGAGTGAGTCTCTTAAATGCCGAACTGAAGTGTCAGAGGAAGAGCTAATAGGAATTTGCATATCGATGTTAGACCCCAAAACACGCCGAATGTTCGAGAATGCACAGATAACCATGTTTGCTGATCTTGAGGAGGCGTTTATAAGAACTGATGCGACTAATGATGAGATTGACGCTCCTAAAAAGTTTTGGTCTCATTCAGTCGCCTATGCCAAAGAGGATGGCACAGGGGCGCCAAAGAAGCGGGGACCACACAGCGGCAATGACAATGACGAGCGAAGAGGAGAGCCGAGCAAGAGGCGCCAGACTTCCCCTGCTCATACGAACAAGCTGTAGGGTTGCTAAAAGAATGGGTAAAAAATGGCGATATCGATCTCCCAGAGCCCAGAAATGTACCTACTGAGACAGACAAGCGTAACCCGTGATACTGCCTTTTCCACAGGATAGTGGATCATCCCACTAAAGAGTGTCGGACTTTCAAATGGGCGATTTATAACAAGCAAAGAAATGGAGAAGTCGATGTTGAAGGCGATAATAACAAGCAAAGAAACGGTATAGCGGCTCTCACCCATGACCCAAGAGAATAAGAAGTATGCTTAATGGATGCGACTGAAAATGAAGAGATATACGCAGTATCTTCTGGCGATACAACAGAGCAGATAGCCGAGACAGTGGCAAAGAAGCCGTTATTTACAAATTTCTTCGATGCCCTGGGTTTTGATGCAGCGCAAAGGCACCTCTCCTCAATGTTCCTGACTAGGATTGCAGCCAGGGAGGATGTGAGCGCTTACCTGGACATAAAATACCCTCTCCATACTAACATTATTACCTTTACCGAAGAAGACAAGGCGATGAACATTGACCATACACGTCCATTGTACCTCACGGCAAAAGTGAGGAAGGACAGTTGCAAAAGGGCGTTCATCGACACCGGCGCGTCACTCAACTTGATACCGTTACAAATATTGAAGAGCATAGGCAGAAAGGAGTCCGAAATCAAGAAATTCCAAACAAGGATCCAGGACTTCGGCGGATTAAGCCAGCACACAATTGGAACGATCAATCTAGAAGTCAAAGTTGGCCCAATAAAGGCGATTGAGACTTTCCATGTAATGGATGTAAACACGGCGTATCATATTCTACTAGGAAGACCATGGCTGCATAAGCATGGGGTAGTGTCATCCACATACCACCAGTGTGTCAAGTTCATTCTTAAGGGGAAATAGATGAGGGTTCGCGCTACCGAAAACCCCTTTTCCGCGGATGAAGCGTGTTACGCGGAGGCTGCCTTCTTCGATGGCCTAAGCGAGCCCAGCGAAGTAGTAACGCATATCCACTCGATTCCGATCCCAGATTGGGAAACCACCTATCAAGAGGGAAACTCCAGCCAAGGGCGCAAGAAAGACTACGTGGAATAGGACAAAAGACGTTTCAGGAAAGTATCCCGCCCAGATGGACGCCACGTGTACCGATTATAGCAATCAAACGGGAAGACCTCGACAGCGGAAGTCAATCTCGCAGAAGAGATGAAAACTGAGGCTATGTTAGAGATAAATAGACTTAGGGTTTACTCCTACATCTGATGCATGGCTTGCAGAGGCGATTTGGCAGAGGGAACAAGCAATTTTGATCTTTGGGTTTGTCGAGTAAGCTTTCAATTTCAGTTTTAGGGTTAGAAAGAATTGTGAGGTATAAATTGAAGTTTCTCTGAGGAGAGAGGAGAGGATGTTTTAGGGTTTATTTGTAGAATTTAATTTAAAGTTGTTTTACTTTCTGCATCATGTTCTAAGCAATTAAACTAGGGTGTAATGAAACCCTTTGATTTAATATGAAGTAAGTGGATTGTCAAATTGTTCTTAGTGAGTGTATGGCTTAGGAAATTAGTGAACTATTGAACCAAAGTTGCCTGTGATCACTGGTACTGTAAGAAGACCAGTGATACTAGGGGTAGGTAAGGAGATTTAGTTTATCTTTTATCCAATTAAGGCCTTCAAGGAAGGCAGTAGAACAAAGTGAAAATTCATATTGCATTAGTATAAGATCAGAGGGTGGAGTTAATCACCCTAGTGTCACAACATCATCAGTTCCAACACTTTGTACTTATCATTACCTTAGTTTAGAGTCACAGTCACCATCTCAACTTAGTCGTATCGACAACATTAAACCAAACAACTTTGTCAATTGATAGAAATCAGTTGAAGAAGCTCTTAGATCACTTAAGCACACACCACTTCTCTGTGGGCGCCAAAAACTTGGTAGGCCTGGAAATATGTTTATATTAATGCCTACGAGTGATAACCGCAAGTGCACGGCGTCTACAATGTAGAACACAGCAAATACGGGTCGATCCACAGAGACTTGTGGTGCTGGATTGATCTAAGGTTTGCTCTACTGATTTCTAGAAGGTAAGTAGCACAAATGTTGGGTTGTCGAAGCGACTGAGGTTGAGTGACAGTGAACTAAGGTAAAAAGAAGGTTGTAACAAGATAGAAGAAGACACTAGAGTGGTGAATCCACCTCTAATTCTCATACTCAGGCAATGTAAGTCAAGTTATGATTTTGTGCCTTCATTTGAAGGTCTTGGCTAGAAGTTCATTAACTAGTTTTGCTACTCACCCCTAGTATGAGTGGTCTTCTTACAGTACCACTCATCACAGGCTTTGGTTCAATGGCTAACTACTAATCTTAATCATGTTATAACACAACAAAATCATACCAACACATACATGCTTCACATGAAAATCAGGGGTTTCCTCAAACACCCTGGAAAAGTAAATTAGAACATAACAAGACAATTAAAACACAAATAAATCTAAAGTGGTGCTCTGGCTAGCCCAGGCATGAACTCTAAACATCCACAGTTCCTCTATTTATACATGCAAAGAAAACCCAAATATCAAACCCTAATTCTCTTTAAAATAGAAATTAAATGCAATAACCTCTCACCCACGTCGGTCAATCCTCTGAATCAGTGCTCTCCTCTGTCAATCGCCTCAGAGCTCCATGTATGGGTTGATTTGATGTGACCTAACCCTAGTTCTTTCTATCTCTCACTTAGCTTCTAGGTAAGAGGCTATGGGAGAGATAGAGAGCAGAGGTAGGGGTGGTGCGTGCTGCTCGATGGAGTTGTTGGTGATGGAGGAAGGTGATGAAGGTGGCGTTGCAGATCTTGGTCGGGATGGTGAAGCTCTGCAACTGTCGGGGTGAGGGAGAGCAGAGAAGAAAGAGAAGAAGAAGAGAGGAATGAGTGTGGTCGACTAGGGTATAGGGTTAGGGAACTTCTTTGTGAAGCGGGTGTATCGATATTTGATGAGGAAGTCGGAGCGAGCGTAGGATGCAGCGAGTGAAGATCTTAACGGCTCAGGACGATGTGCGGTTTTTAGTGTGGAGCGGGAGTATCAAGAAATGATGTGAGCGAAGGAGCGACCGTAGGATGCAGCTGGGAGAGATCTCAACGGCTCAGGATGAGCGGGTTCGGATCCGGGTTATGGGTAGCTCTAGCCCATGTCTTCCTTGTTGGGTTGCAACTAATTCGCGCGCGGGCTTTGGCTATCTGCTCCATAGATGCTCGTCTCCAATTCTTTGCTCTTTTGGCTCCTCAATTTCTCCAAGCTTTATTTATTACCTAAAAACACAAAATTAATTAGTACAAATATTTATTCTTGAAAACAAAGAAAATACAGAATTTGAGATAATATCTGATTTCTAAGCACAAAAGATGAGTAAAATGCCAATAAAAAGGTGTATACATATGCACTATTTGGCACTCATCAGAAACGCTGAAGGTTGAGGATGTTCCCCACGTTTGGGAAAAAATAGCGCAAAACGCGCCGCCTAAACACGTAGAAGCAACAAAAAGGGTTAATTTAGGATCTGAAGAAAACCCGAAGTGGATAGATATCGGAGCGGCCCTATCAGATGAAGAGATTCGTGAGATGCACGATTTGTTAAAAGAATATAAGGATGTATTCGCCTGGTCATACGAAGACATGCCTGGTTTAAATCCCACCTTGGTCTGTCATGAGCTAAAGGTCATCCCGAGTAGCAAGCCGGTGAGGCAGCCTCGGCGCCAATTCCACTACGAAACTGAAGCACAAATCAAAGAAGAAGTAAAGAAGTTGCTAGAGGCGGGGTACATCAATCCCATACATTACCCAACGTGGCTTGCGAATATCGTACCAGTGGAGAAAAAGAATGGAAAAATTCTTTGTTGTGTAGATTTTCGAGATCTGAACCGCGCTTGCCCGAAGAACGAGTTTCCTCTCCCAAACATAGATATGACGGTAGATGCGAAGTGCATAAATGAGATGTACGCATTTATGGATGGACAAAGTGGTTATAACCAAGTTATAATGAAAGAGAGTGACGCTGCTAAGACCGCATTCTCCACGCCTATAGGAAATTTTTACTATGTTGTCATGCCCTTTGGATTGAAGAATGCGGGCGCAACATATCAACGGTTGATGACATCAATATTTCATGACATGAACCATGAGATTGTCGAAATCTACGTAGACGATATAGTTTTCAAAGCAAAGAAGCGAGGCGAATTCGCCCAACATCTCCGTCGAGTCTTCCAGCGATGTCGAAATTTCAATCTAAAGATGAATCCAGCCAAATGTGTGTTTGGGGTCACCATTGGGAAATTTCTGGGGTACCAAGTCACTAGCAAGGGAATTGAAGTTGATCCCGCTAAAACAGAGGCTATTATCTCGATGTCGCCGCCCAAGAACAGAGAGGAACTTCATAAGTTGATATGGAAAGTCTCCTATGTAAGGCGCTTCATCCCAGGATTGGCGCAAACTCTAAATCACTTCTTCCCAATGCTTAAAAAAAGATGCAAAGTTCGTATGGAAGGAAGATCAATAAGGAGCTTTCGAGATGATCAAGAAATGGCTCACCCATCCGCATATATTACGACCACCTATCAAGGGTGAACCCCTTTATTTATATCTCGCACATACAGAAACCGCAATAGGGTTCTTGGTCGCCCAAGATATGGGGGGTCTAATCTCATTCCCATTTATTATCTTAGCAAAATACTGAAAGACGCAGAGTTGCGATATACACCAGCTGAGAAAGCATGCTTGCCATTAATTTTAGCGGCGCAGAAGATACGCCACTATCTACTGAAGCACAAATGCTACGTAATAGCGGCGGCTAACCCAATCGTCTACTTGACAACCAAGCCAATCCAATCAGGGAAATTGGCGAGGTGGTCCATGCAGCTACTGGAATTCGACTTCACACTAATACGGCCTCAAGGCGTCAGAGGGAAAGCGCGCAGATTTACTAGCTGCTTTCCCGGGATCCGATACTACTGAAATCCACGCTGACCTACCCGGTGAGGTCACCTTGGCGGAAGAAATCACGATCCGCAGATGGAATATGTCCTTCGATGGATCCTCCTATGGAAATCATGGGGGGGGGGGGGTGCTGGAATAGTCTTTGAATCACCGGATGGTGAACTCAAGCCATACGCCTACAAACTCGACTATACCTGCACCAACAACGCTGCTGAGTACGAAAGCTTTCTCATCGGGATGCAAATGGCCCTAGAGATGGGAATAACAGATAACGAAGTCATGGGCGATTCGCGACTCCTCGTAAACCAAATGGAAGGAGAATTCCATGTGAAAGAACCAACACTAGCAGTCTATCGAGACAAAGCTCAAAGGCTAACCCGACGTTTCAACCACATCACTTTAGAGAACATGGGGCGCCTAGCAAATAATCATGCGGATGCGCTGGCAACGATGGCGTCAAAACTACAAATGCTACAAGGGGACAAAGAAGTAATTATAATAATTAAGAACACTTCACCCCTGGATTTAGAGGAAAGAGCCACTATCGAAGAGTTGGATTGGCGACGGGTGATCATAGCAGATCTTAAGCGACCGCCTGAAGAAAGGCAACTTTCATGGAAAACCTTGAGGACTTATACACTACTTGACGGAGATCTATATTTTGTTACGGCTGATGGCGGGTTATGTAGATGCCTTGGACCGAATGAGAGCAAGGAAAAGTTGGAAGAAATACACTCTCAAACTTGCAGACATGCTGCATCCATAATGCTACATTGGCGCATCCAGCGCGCCGGGTTATATTGGCCAGACATGGTTGAACAAGCAAAGGCGATCCAAGATGACTGCGCAATTTGCCAGGGATCTCCTCAAGAAGCAGAGATCTGTGTGGCCGAGGAAGATGAAGAAGATTGGCGAGAACCCTATATCAACTACCTAACAAACGGGACCTTACCAAGTGACAAGAAGTCCGCCCTTAGACTGGTCAAGAAATCTGGAAGATATTTCGTCCTTGATAAGAAGTTATTCCGCAAAAGCTTTAGCCAACAGACTCTGACATGTCTCGATAAAGTGGGGGACCTTCGCGTTATGGAGCTAACCCATGATAGTGAACATCAAGGAAAGGCTAGATTATTTGCGCAAATTTACGAAACAGGCTACTACTGGCCTACTATGGAAAGCGACAAAGCCGAGTACGTACGGAAATGCGAGCATTGTCAGATTCATGGAAATTTAATTCACGCTCCGCACACCACACTGCACAATGTCGCTGCACCCTGGCCCTTCCATACTTGGGGATTGGATATAATTGGTCCCATCACGCCAAAATCCTCTAAGCAACACGAATATATTATAACAGCTACAAAGTGTTTCACCAAGTGGGTAGAAGCGATTCCACTCAAGAACACCACTGGGGATACCATCGCTGCTTTCATCAAAGAGCATATCATCACCCGCTTTGGGATACCTATGTGCATCGTGTCTGACAATGGTACGCCTTTCGTTAACAGTGATGTCAAAGATCTGGTAGCCTCTTTCCATATTAAGCGGAAGACGTCTGCTCCGTACTACCTTAAGGAAACGGGCAAGCTGAGGCAACCAACAAAATCCTGCTCCGGATACTCAGCAAAAACTTATATGATAATAAGCGACTTTGGCATGAGGAATTACCAATGGCGCTTTGGTTATACCGGACTGCTAAGAGATCCTCCATTGGAGCCGCGCCCTACACTCTAGTCTATGGATAGGATGCCATCCTACCAGTAGAAATTTTCATTACGTCAGCCCGAGTAATCACAGCAAGCGGCCTCCAAGCTGAAGACAACAAGAGATTCCAAGTCTTGGACACACTCGAAGAAAAGCTGGACATCGCACACGCGCATGCTGAGAAATATCGTGCACGAATGGCGCGAGCTTACAACCAAAAGTTTAAACCAAGAAGATTTGTCGTAGGCGACTTGGTCCTTGCTATCTCACATCACGTCCCTCGAAACGAGAGCGCTGGAAAATTCGCACCAAACTGGGAAGGCCCGTTCAGAGTCATTGAAGCGGCGGAGAGCGGCTACTACAAGATCGAACATGCCGACGGTACCCCCATGAATGGAAAACCCAATGATAAAATCAATGGCAAGTGGCTAAAGACCTTCTATATGTAAGCAGGTTGCAATAATACGAATAAAACGTGTTTCTGATCCCCATACTTGCAACAACATAAATAAAAAAGAGGATAGTTGAGATCTACATAAATCCTCCTCGCCTTCCATCACAGGAAGAGTGTATGAATTCTCTAAGTACCCACTCTATGGGACTTGAGTGCCTAAGAAACCACCCCCACGCCTCACACATGGCCCCGGGTGACTAAATCCTCCTCCTTGATAAAAGGAGGAGTGTCTGAATCCTCTAAGTACCCGCCCTATGGGACTTGAGTGCCTAAGAAACCACCCCCACGCCCCATAGATGGACCCGGGTGACTAAATCCTCACCCTTGATAAAAGGAGGAGTGTATGAATCCTATAAGTACCCACCCTATGGGACTTGAGTGCCTAAATCAGAGCGCCTTTTAAAATATGACTCATTTGGCTCTGGCGCCTCCCATGGCGCAAGCGCCCCAATAATACTTTTATTTTCAGAAATATGGATAAAAAAAAAAGAAGAGGGGGAATAATTTCGTTCCTACCAAGGCATGGCCCTGTCGCCTCCCAAGGCGCAGGCGCCCTAATAATGCTTTTATTCCCCAAAATCCTGATAAAAAAAAAGCGTGGGGGGAAATACTTTTGTTCCTACTAAGGCATGATCCTAGCGCCTCCCTTGGCGAAGGCGCCCTAATAATGCTTTATTCTCAGAAATCTTGATAAAAAAAAGGAGAATACTTTTGTTCCTAACAAGGCATGGCCCTGGCGTCTCCCATGGCACAGGCGCCCTAAAAATGCTTTTATTCATAAAAATCCTTAAAAAAAAAAGAGGAAATACTTTTGTTCCCACCAAGGTATGGCCCTGGTGCTCCCCATGGCGCAGGCGCCCTGATAATACTTCCATCCGTGACATTAACAGAAATATAATTAAACACAAATTAAAGCCAAGCACCAAAAAAAAAATTCTTCTTATAATAAAACAAAAGGTCACATATAATAAATCCGCCTAAGGAATTACATCAAGCAATGACTGGATATCGATAATAGCGCTCTCCAGAATACTAGTAATCATATGCGAACACACACAGCAATCATAGTTGTTGTATACTTGCTCCAAATACCGCCGCCGATACTCCAGAAAGGGAGATGCCATAGGAACAATGTTGATAATAGCTTCTTGTAACTCTTGATCGAGCCTCGCCAAAAGGCATGAACAACGCCTATTCTCTCCCACAAAATGTTCAAACATGATACGCGCCGCCTTTATCATCCGCTCAAGGCGATCTACTTCCAACACTAATTCCTCCCGAGACATCACAGCTAACCAAAAGCAAGCTTGAAGGCAAAATGAGCCAAACACACTCGAAACCCACTTATATAAAAAAAAAAACACAACCCACGTGCAGACTACTTCAAGGTCGACCCTGCATATTAGTCAACATTGTGTGATACTTGGCTATCTCCCCCTCCACTAGAGATAAACTACCATGAGCTCCTTTCATCGCTTCATGAGCATTCATCCGCACAATCCCGGCCGGCCTAAAGCGGCGCTCTACCTTACCAAAAGCGACTTGAGAAATAACGCCGGTAGACGCCATGTGATAAGTACCAGCGCAATCGGACCACTCTGAACGCGCCTTATCCAAAGCTTGTTCATTCCTCTCCAATTCTTGCACGCATTCACCCTTAATCTGCTGTAAGCGATGAATCTCCCGCTCATATACGTCCTTCCAAGGATCCCGAGGCGCTGCAGGAAGCTCCAGAATCCACTCCCTAGCAGGACGAGTATGCGACATCCAGAGAATAAAAGAAAATAAAAAAGGAGAAAGAGAACAATTCAAATGAAATAAAACAGCTAAGCACGACATACGTATATAAATATATATATATATATATACATGCACACAAACCTAAAGCTACCGACACACTGGCCCTAAAACCTTCGGACACATGTACAAAGACTAAGCTCAGCCAAAGCACGAGAAAGTGCCACGTCAATGGCATGTCAAGAAGTCGAAACATATATTAAATCTAAGCCAAAATCTACCCGACGACCCTTCAACTCAGAACGCCTTGTCGATAAAACCATAGGGACACTACTCCCAGCACGCCTAAGATCCTCTATTTTTAATTCCACATCCATCAACATACCATGCGCATCCGCATGCTCTCGTTCAAAATACTGGCATATCAAAGGATAAACACCTAAAAGGCGCTGTAACAGAGAAACTTCCACCACCAAACTCAAGTAGCTAGCCATTAACTTCCAAATCACTCACAAAGAGATGCATAAAATAACAGTAATACTTTGTAACCATAAAAAGCCATGTCTCGGGGCATGAGCAGAATTCAAGGGAAACACCACAAACTCAAGTAGCTAGCCATTAACTTCCAAATCACTCACAAAGAGATGCATAAAATAACATTAATACTTTGAAACCATAAAAAAGCCATGTCTCGAGGCATGAGCATAATTCAAGGAAAACAACACAAACTTCAAAGTGTTTATTCTTCTCAAAAAAAAAAAGGAGACAGAGAGAAGGGAAAGATAAAAATAAATCCCCCAAACATCAAGGCACTCATGACTCAGCCTGCTCTGCCATTTCCGCTTCAGCCTCCTCCAACATCTTCTTGGCCTCGACGATCCGATTGGCAACCTCGACGGATTCCTGGATCAGGCGCTCCTGAGTCACCTTCAATTCCTTCAAGTTACCCATCACAGAAATAACCCTCTCCCTAAGACCAGCGACAATGCTCGACAACTGAGTTCGAAGAGCATTCGCCTTCGTCTCCACCTCCTGCCAAAGCGCTTCCAGCCACCCAATGTTGAAACGCATTTTAGAAGCGTTAGTAATCCTCCGGCACCAACTGTGTAACTGCGCAGCTGAAGGATGATCACCAGCATCCACCATCTCGCTCACTACGTCCAAGACATTTAAAGTGTGGGATACAAGGATGTTGGCATCAGGGAAAACCTTGTCTGAGGCAATATGGCTGTGCTGAGTCACCACTTGAGTATACAGTGGCTCATAACGAGGAGGAACCCAGAATCCAAACATCGACACATAACTTTCCCCATCTCGAATGAGGCGCTGTTCCACGGGTCTATTCAAGATATGGAAGGTAGGCGGGACTGTGCGCTCGCCATCAGTCGGAGGGATCGACCGAACAACCTGCTGAGGGGCCTGCTTGCGATGATAATCACTTTGGATCTTGGTCCTCTTTCCTCTTTCTTGACCGTCTCTGGCGTCAGAACGATCCTGTTTACCCATAACCTGGAAACGTACACCAAAATATGCATATATATGTAAGAATGAGATGAAAAAAAAAAAAAACTTAAGTAAGAAGAAGAAGGCGTTGTGCCTTGACGGCCTGTAGAAGAAGCTGAAGAAGAAGAACTTCCGACGGAGGCGCCCAAACCAATAGCCTGCCGCTCTCTTTGTCCTAAGTAAGCTCAAGAAGAGAGAAAAAGAGTAAGAAAGTTTGAAAGAGAAGCCAGCACTCCCTCTTCTCCCCGAACCCTCTACACATATATATAAGGTAGCCTGCAAATTAATACGATGGAAAACAAATAATGGACACGTGCCCAGGTGACGGATGAAATACCAGATGACCCTTGTCGAGAGAAAACCGGCTGACCAAGTTAAACATCAGAATCAAGTACAATACTTGAGCTAGCGCCAGAATCCTGTCGCGGCAAGATATCCTTTGAAGGCCGCCCTATAAGAAAAGCTACAGCCCTATCTGAAAGAGACTTCCGTGGAGGGGTTTGAAGAAAACGCGAAACAGAGACTATGCCAGCATCACGGAGCCTCTACCTTTCAGCAAACCTTGGCGGCAAGTCGTTCACGTTAATTCCGAACCATTCATGAGCAAAGTATCTTAATGGGCCATACGGAGATACATTAGACTAAGACATAACCCAACGCAATGAGTACCCAAGAAAAATCACAGAAAGAATGATAAGAGAAAGTGACAAAAGTACCTCGTTCTCCTGAGGTAAAGTCCCACAAAGGTTGCGAACGGCGTCATGAATTTTTGACGAAAGTGGCGGGGCGAGACCCGGATCCATGTCATTTAAACCTAAACTCCGAAATCGAGACTATCTCTTCAATCATTCTTCACCCGAGAGTAAGCAAAGAAAACAAAGACAAAATGCTACTGTTAATCGAGAGGGGATCGATGGCTTCTGTGTTGAAAACCAAAATCGATCGAGGAATTGAGAATAATTGGAAGGAGAGTTCATTGTTGCTGTCACGAATCGAGAAATGGGTTTGTTGGAGATGGATGCTAATGATGAAATCGATTCAGAGTCAAGTTGTTGCTGTGGAATCGATAATGGGTTTCGATTGAAGCTCAGGGAGAAGATGAAGTCAGAGACGGAAATGGTTGAGTTGGTGATGGGATGAATGTTAAGCAAGGATCGATGGAAGGTATTTGAGCTGGAGAGAGTATGAAACAAGGAATGATTGAAGTCGGTAATGATTAAGAGAAATAAGAGATGAAATGGGTTTGCTGTTGAAGCTCAGGGAAACGAAAGTGATGAGATCGATCTGTGATGTTGGTGGTCACCGGTTGAATTCGAGAAATTGGAAGAAGGGGTCTCGATGGGTCTATGAAGTTGCGAAACTGCAGTGGTTGTCTGCAATTTTGGCGGAGTTGATGCTTTGAGGAGTTGAGTTGCAAGTGTTAAAATTGCAGAAGTGGTCTGTGTTGGTGGTGTTGGTGTTGACATGGGTTCTGGGGAAGATGAGGCTACCTAGATGTATGTTTAGGATAGGTTGATTTGAGCTGGGATTGTGTTGAACTGAACTGCAATGGGAAATGATGCCATGAATTATTGAGTTGAGATGGGAAATCAGTGAAGTTGTCATGCAACTGGTGATGGCAGTGAGAAGATAGGCTGGTGTTTAAATGGAGTCTCTGGAGGCTGGACAGGACTGAGTGAACTGAGATTGAGCTGTGCTGCGCACTTTTGGGTATTGGTTCTGTGCCAGTGAAAAGCGAAATTGCAGAGTGTTGGCCTAAGAATGGATTTTCTGTCATTGGAAGAATACAGAGTGATAGCTGGAGTAAGCAGAGCTTTAGGCTTGACAGAGCTAATGGTCGTCACTGAGAGCACAAGGAACTGAAGATTGCCCAAGTCTGCAATGAGCTGGTGATGGGTCTGAGAAGAGAAGATGATGCTATTGAATGTTGGCAGCTATATATATGAATGATGAAGACTTCAGGGTGAGTTTGCTGCCGTCAATTGAGCTGCTGGTATGGATGAATGATGTTTGTGGTGTTTGACTGAGACTGCAGTTCAGGGAGTGTGGCAATAGCATGGCATTGGTGATGGTGGTGCATTACAGATCTTCAGGCAGCCATCATGGCTGAAGCACAATCATTGTGCATCACAACATATGGCATGTGCAAGGTTGCAATGGCCTGTGCAAGACTGAGTTGGATCATTGAATCGTTCTGACTCGGTCGATTTGACCCGAGTTGACTCATTGGCTGACTCTCTTCTACCTTGACTATTGACTAACTATTGACTGACGGTTGACCCGTTTGACCGTTAGTCCTAACGGAGGACCGGACGGAATATTCCGTCGAATATTCTCTCGACGGAGAAATTTTCGAGTTGCTTACGGCGACGTTTCAAATTCCAAATTCCGCCACAATCCCAGTTTTCAGTGAGCAAAAATTCCAGAATTTTCTATGGACTTCTCTCATGGGTGTGAAGACTTGGGCTAGGAATTGGATGGAGAATTGGACTCAAATTTGGAAAGAGAAAGGCTTGGATTTGGAGATTGAATTGCAAAAGGAAAAGGATTCTAATCCTTAGAAGATTTGGAGAATATTGAAGCTTATAAATAGAGAAGTTTTCTACAACTTCTACACATCTCTCTCTACACACCTTTTTACACACACATCTTTACACACACAATTCTTTTCTTTTCTTATTCTTTGTGTGAACTCTTTTAACATGAGTAGTTAATTTTATTGATTGAGGATGAATTCCTAGTTCTTAACATATGATTTAAGTTTTTGTTTTTAAATTCTATCTTGAAGATTTTTCACATGATTATCGATTGTTTTTACTAATAGGAGTGATCTTAAAGACATTCATGATTGATTGATAGATTGTTTAGAGTGCACGCTAAATTGATTTGTTAATTTGATCTAAAGCTAGTGAAAGTTAGGGGATAAGTAATCGTTCTTTGACTCTTTACATAAGTAGCAAACACGAGACCTTGGAGGAGGGATTCCGTGGAGCAATTGTGTGTAGAAACAACGTTAGCAAGTGGACCTTGAGCTAAGAGTCTAACTACTAATATCAACCTAAGAAATTCATAGAACTTAATGCATGAGCCAAGTTACATCTAGGTTGAGCTAATTCTAGGTGGCTTGGTGATTAGAATCCGGTGTCGAGAACTTCCGTGTCCTAGGTGATATAAGGGATTTAGGGTTTAGCACCGAAGCTAGTTTTACCTACGGTTGGTGATAATTTGTGACTAATAACAAGTAGAATAGAACATAACTTGATTCATTGTTTCGTTACGAAGAAGGATTCCTTGTATCAAGGCTTCCTCTTCCCTTTGCCTTGAGATTGAGGAGCTTCAAGGCGTTTGCTTTTGGCGCCAGAAGCAAGCCCATGAGAACGCATGACCTTGGCGGGCAATCTGGTACGACCTAAGCGATAAAGCTCTTTAGGGTCTGGAGGGGGAGCCATCACAGCATCGGCCGCCAAGGCATGGTGCAAGTCTTCCATTTCTCTGACCCAGTACAAAAACCAATCATGAGTAACCTTCAACTTCTTGCCAAGTTGTGGGACCTTCAAAGGGTTGAAAAGCGGACGACAAAAACGCGGCTTGTTGTCCTTGAAGACAAAACGCATAAAACTCTGCTCTACCAATTATGGATCTGACGAGCAGGACGGGGTGAGGTAAGAGCCAGTCCCTTGGTCAAAACCTGCCTGGCGAGCAACGCGATTCAAATTGTAAGCTTCAACAAATATTCTCCCTTGTAAAAACCAGGAAGGTATCCCACCATCACCGCGGCTACAAAATTGCAAGCGTCAAACGTTGGAGGATCTAATACTGCATCCACGAAATCCTTAGGGAAAAGAGATACAAACCAATGAGATTCCGCCCCGCATTCACCATCATCATATGGGCGAAAGTTAAAATCATCTAAGTGATCTAACAAAGGCGCCAAACGAACAGATTGCTTCGCGACTGCCTTCTCATACAAGGCCGTCCGAGGATAAGAAATGGGGTAAGGAACAATTCTCTCTATACCATCCTCAGAGACAACAACTCGATCGCCTTCAAGATCTAAGTCCTTTACCTATGACCTGTACCGGCGATAATGCTCCCAACCCCACATCTGCATAAAATTGGCAGGGAGATATGTCTCAACCGTAAGGGAGGCGTCATTAGTCTTCTGGATGTCATTAACCAACAAATCCAGATGGTGATATAATCTGCCAAGGAACATAGGTGCCAGCGGGAATGAAATGCCGCGTGACATTAGTACCTCCATAATCATTGACTCGTCCCTGACCCCATCAGTAGGGGAATGTTCAAAAACTTCATGAGATAACCAATACGATAAGAAAGCGGCTAATTCATGTCGCTCAGTGGACCCGGCAGGGGGAGAAGGATGCTCCCAGCCAGAGTCGCCTACTAATTTTGGAGCCCACATCTTAACCCACAGGTTCAAAGTAGCTTGCCTAGCTGCAGCTTCCTTCTTAACCACAGGTGGAGTTTTGACTCCCTTAGCAGAAAGCACTTGTTTTCCCTTTCTTGGGACAACTCCTTCGGCGCCTCTCTTAGATGACTTAAAAGGGTTCTGAATCTCAGAAGGCGTGTCCGTTTCAGCGACCCGTTTCCTTGAATCCGTGCGTGCCTGCTTTAAGAAGCGCAATATAAGGTTATCACTGTCAGTCAGACTACTAGACACATCTTTGAAGTCATGACTCCCGTGAAGGGGAAGGCCAGTCAAAGATACTACATCCTCCAGAGTAGGCGACGCCTCTCCCCAAGCGAAAAGATATGTATGAACCAGTGGAATCCACCTCAGAGACAAACGAATCATGTCTCGGTTGTTCCTAGTAAGGCGCCTATACCGGGATGAAGAAAGCGCCTCCATCAATCCCAGTTCAATAATTATATCCTTACAGTAAGGGATCGAAAGCATATCCTCTATCCATGGGCGCCATTCCGGACATGAGTTTACCCGAGAAAGAAAATCTATCTTTGGAAATGTGAAGTCGCCACAAGCAAGGCGAATACGTGAAAGGGAAGAAATCGGAAGAAGAGGCGGTTCCTCGATTTCCTCCACCAACAACCAATTGTTGACCTCTTCATCAACAACAGGTGGATCAAAGGCAGTTGGCTTGCTAATCTGGCGAAGAAAGCCATCATCCAAGAGAGAGGCGATATCCACCGTAGGAGAGGCACTTTGTCTAAGCTTATTGACAGAATTTTGTTAAGCTAAAATCGCCACCCAATTCTTTCCCTTCCCAGGAGAAAAGACGCGCTCTTCCTCTGACAGTATGGGGAGCACATGAGGCGCCCCCTCGCCTCCAGAATCCTCATCCCCAAGAGAATTTGCAGCCGCTGAACTCTCGTTGCCGCTCATAAGAAGAAAGTGAAATAAAGGCGCCGGTTCAAAGATGAAGAAAGAGAGAGAGGAAGGTAGGAAAAGAAGAAAGTATTTGGAGAAATGACTAGAGATGAACGAGTATTTATAGGCTTAAAGAGATGTAACCGCTGGTAGCTAAAACGGAACTAAAAGAAACCAAAGAGACGCAATTCATAAACAATAACCGTCGATATTAACCGCCTCAGCTTCTCTAAGAGCTAGGAAAATGACACGTGCACGAGTTGACAGAAAGATGAATAGACACGCAAGGGGGCCTACAGAATGTACAAGCGCCAGCCTCGCGAGCATCACTCCAAGACCTCCAAGGGTGGCACAGAGTGAATAATACAAGGGTACTTGCAGACACGTGCAAGTAGAGAAGAACAAGACAAGGGGACTTGCCAAAGGGAAGGGGCAAGTCTCCAAGAACACAAGGACAAGGGGACTTGCAGGAAGGCGCAAGTACCAAGGAAATTCAGCCCTAAGGAATGCCCAGAATAAGCAATAGACTGTTGAGAAGGCTGACGCCTCGCCCAAACAGCCAGGGGACTTAATGTAGATACCCGAAAAAAATACCAAGGAAGGAATAATACCTCCCCGCATCCAAAAGGGAGTGTGATGTAGCATCCCACACTAAGGAGGATGCCAGGTTTCCCCATATCTTAGATAGGGTGCTATCAAGCGTTCCCTCCTCTTCAGCATTCAAGAGCACGTGCAGGGAAGTCACGTGGGAGAAGTCATCTAGAAGAATCTGAAGTACCGTTGTACAATCAAGGAGGGCAGTAGCAAGATAAGGAAAGATAGGAAAGGTGATGTTATTTTTCAATGATGTTGTAGTAAGAAGGGTTGTCGTTCACTCGGACTTGACGAGATTGATTTTAAGAATTAATAAAAGAAAATAAAAGAGAATATATACAAATATTGTCACAGGATGAAGAGTCACTAGGACGCAGGATTTCACTACTTTTCATATTCTTGTGGTTCAGTCATTAACTCGAGACAATATAGCTCAAACAAAAGAAGTTGTGACTCTAATTCCTTGCCAAAAATAGATTTCATAAAACATTATCTGTAAGTCGTAAGCATGACGCATCAAAAGTAATTTAAACTAAGCATGCGACATCAGACAAAATAACAGATAATTAATAGAAATAATAAAACAATTAAATCTATGCAAAAAGTCATATAAAGAATTAATTCATTTACCACAATCATGAAAAGTTGATTCCTCCGTTGTCCCAGTGTGGGTTCTAGCTCCGCATATTGGAAACACACTCAGAATAATTTTTCATTGCTCAAAAAGTGTTTACAAGAGGTGAAAATGGAATGAATATTGAAAACCGGGTTTGTAACAATTATATTTGTTACAAACCAAACTGTTACAGAGAACGATATATATGATGTGTCGCTGGCACTATTCAAAAACGACTGCCTCCTTAACTACGACCCTCAATTGAGAGTCGTTGTCACTGTAGCAATACGACTATCACCTACAGTCTAATGTTCTTCGTTCTCCCCTTTAATGGCAGCAGCAGAGACAAGCTCTGCAACTCTGATTTCTCACCCTATTTCGTTCCCCTAACTCTCCATACCTCTCTATGCTTCACCAGAACTCTTTTTATATCCCACAGCACCACATATCCTGCGTAATAACTCCAAATAATCCGTCATCAATCACATTATTCTCCTCTGCCAGTTAAGGAAATAATTTCCCTTTTCTCCTCTTTCACGCGTATTCTTGCAGATAACAGACGCTGCAAATATTCTTACACATCCTAGAAGAAGTTAAACACGCTACAGGCACATAAAATCTTCACGGAATATCTCAGAAAATCCCGAGCAAGTCTCCCTCTCTGTTTTGTAGCATCCACGTATACAGCCCAAGTTTATCGAATCAAATTGACTTACCAGTCCTGTTTAGTCAAACCAGGACCATACCAAGCTAAATCTTCGATCGAGTCTCACCAGAATCTCTCCAAACCGAATCCATAAAATCCCGCAGTTTCATAATATTCTTCCCGTGAACTCTGTTTCCTTCTCAACGATTATCTGGTCCAACTGGATTGATTTCGACTATCACACCATGTCTGTTAAGCCCATAGGAACAAACCCAATCAAATTCAGCCGTTGAGTCTCTCTAAAACTCCTCCAAATGGTGAAACCTAATTCTGCCAGTCGCCTGCAAAGTTTTCCCGCCGAAACTTAAGTTTGAAATGAAGAAGAAGGTGCCCCTTAACCAAATCAGTGGATGCCGAATATCAGGTGGGTGCCCCTTATCAATTGGGGTGCCCCTTATCCAAAAGTGAAAGTCTAAATAACACTTGTCCTCCGGGTGCTTTAGACAACTTTTCGAGCCGATTTTTCCAAAAATGTTTATTGCCCAAAAATACCTACAAACACATAAAACTCCAAAATTAATACAAAATCGAGTGCCAACAATATATAGTATTGAGATCAAATTAGACACAAAAATGTGTCTATCAAATACCCCCAAACTTATTATTTGCTAGTCCTCGAGCAAATTTATTCTAGAAAATAAATAAATAAATAAAACATTTGAACCCCTAGGGGGGCCCTAGTGGCGGAGTGTTGTCTCCGGAGGGTTTACCAGAGGTGTACCCACAAAATTTTTACTCCAGACCCTAGCTATCTACGCAGAACCTTGGAAGGCACTAAAGAATCTCCTTGGTTGGCATACTTATCGATTACAAGAGGAAGTACCCCGATGCGAAATTCCAATTGATGTACACGAGTTTGCACTCAAGCATACTAAAATTCATATAAAGTGACAGAGCTCTACTCAGATAGTTTTTGGACATCATAAACCGGAGTCAACCAATCACATGGATAGATTAAGAGGATGGATGTAGAAAAACGTGGATGATGTTGACTAAGGTGAACCTATCCTAATGGACTGAGATATACAAGGGATTCAGTGATCGATAATCCTAACTCTAGGTCAACTCAGCTGGCATATACAAGGGTACCAGTGATCGACTTTATTGTATTTATTCCGGTTGGTCTAGTGGTCCAGTCTCATTTTTTTTTTTTTTTTTTTTTTTCAGTCGCTCTATTTCACCCGAGCAATGGTAAAAAGAAAAAGAAAAAGAAGTGATCAGGATTCTTTCGATGTTTCCATCACGAGGATATGGCGAAACTATCATGTTTTCTTTTCTAACACCTGAGCTCTGTGCTTTTATGAATAGACTCTTCTAGACGTTTCCATCTAATCATATTGGTTCCTCAACTCCTACAACCAAAATGTTCCCATCCACTTAGATTAGTTAGTGCCATCCTTAATAAACATAAATTTCTAGGCTCTGGAGTTTATTTATTGCAACTAAAAAGTTTCTCCCATACCCCCAAACTTAAATCTAACATTGTCCTCAATGTTCTAAAGATGAAATTAAAAGCATGAACAATGAGAAACTGTTACCACTTGGAGCAAAAGAGTTAAGGAAAGATATTACCGTGTTGCATGAGCATGGGTTACCTCCCAAGAAGTGCTAAGTTTAAAGTCTTCAGCCAGACATTGGAAGAGATTAGTCACCTCGAAGAATCATAAAGCAGCAGCCGGAATAACTGCGGGTCATCTGGATCAAAAAGTGCTAACCACAAGAAGAGGAGACTGCAACATACTAGGAAGATATCCAACACACCCTTATTTATTTTTAAGACAACTACATCTAGTTGTGGCTCGGGTTCAGGCTTTATAAAAGGGTCTAGATAACAAATTTTCATGGGTTGCATTTCCTCAAGAGTTAGATCCGAATGTTCAGGTTCTAGAGTCTGGAAAAACTCAAATAAAAACTTAGAAGCACATAATAATAACCTGAATAATTGAGGATCCTCTAAGTCAATCAGTTTTGACTTACACAGCTGACCACAATAAGATTGGTGGTCTTCCTTAAGCAAATGTGTCGACCCTAATATCCTAAAGTAATTAGGTTTAGTCTCAAAACTTAATAATTGACACATCTGAAACTTATATGTTCCCACAATTGGAAGGAAGGTTTTTGGTGGGAAAACAAAGTCGATCGTGGTATCATAGCCTGGGTTAACCACATCAACCAGAGGATGGGTTTCTAACAACTGAACTTCTTTATGGACACAACTAGGTTCAGGAAAATGTGTATGAAGATAATCTTGTAAAATGGTTGAGGCACATATGTCAAGTCCCAAGTGAGGGATCTCTGTAAGAGCTAAAGGTAAGGCACAAGGAGAATGATAATCACCCCCAAACTTAGAGTTTTGGGTGTCTCTAGATAGACTAGCTACAATTTCCCTAATTTCTAGATCATCGGAATCCCGAAAATGGTCAATTGCTTCTTCTAGGTTATACTCAGGTGATGCATCCTCACTCATATTTAAAATCTCTACGAGTTCATCTTCTTCGTCTAAGACTATTGTTTCTAAATCCTTGGACTCTAAAACAGTATTCTCAGGATAAACCCATTCCTCTAAACCATTATCGGCTTTGTAACTAGGAAATTCTACATCGTCTAAAACGGAGATACTTCTAGTCAAATCCTCATCATTTTGAATAGGTGAATAATTATTAAAATTATTTGGATTTAAACCAGAAATATTACTATCATTATAAAGCTCAATTGGAGAAACAAATTCCTGATCACTATGCCTAAAAACTTCATATTCTTCATCAACACTTTCCACATCATGATCATCATTATAATAACATGAAAATGGTTGAACCTCATCTAAACAAGTAGTGTTACCAATTCTAACCTCGTCATCCTGATTATCAAAATTGTCCTCATTTTCACGGGTGATATTGGAAAGAATGTATTGGCAATCAAGAGTAATTCGAGCAATTCTTTCTTCCGTCTCTAACTCTAACCTACGTGTTGTCTCAGTAAACTCACGTGTTGACTCAGTTAACTTACACGTTGACTCAAGTATCCTACGTGCTTCATCTAGAGAAGAGGAATTATAGGAATTTTGCTCGTATGACCTAGTATTCATGTGAATTGGGCTCACCATGGTATGAGCCACGATCTTCAAAAAGGTTGGCGTTCCCAACCACTATTCACACTGGGTCATAAAAAGAGTGATGTCCATATTGTTCGATTGGATATTCATATTCATTGTGATGGCTATTATAATACAGGTTTGACATCCTAACTGCAAGGGAATTCTACACAAACACAAACAAGGCTGACTCGACCACAACAAACCTACTGATTTCTAGCAAACAAAAAGCATGATGGCTCCACTTAGATTGTTTATAGACCAGCTTCTAATCCTTCGAAGGGAATTCGTTACAATTTAAGCAAACCCCTCTGGAATCAATCCGAGTTTAAGTAAGCTGAATAGAGGCGAGGAAGCTGCGTGGAGCTTTGATACCCAAGGCCTCACCGCATTACAAGGCGGCGCGATCACGCATTCAACTTACGAAACCATCATGAACTTCAAGTATGCTTAAAGAGTAACCAATATTTTTCGAATGACTTTCCTATTAAGCTCGTTACCCTATCGGTCTCGTTCTAGTCAAAATTTTAGGCTTAGGTTCGTGTTTGGTTTCGTTTTCCTAAGGCGGGCAAGAAGATAACGGTGATGAAATCCGAACTCTTATCTTGTATGGCCTGTCCTTGCCCTTTTACTAGGAAATTAAAGCAACCGGATTCGGTTCCTCGACATATATTCACACGAAATCATCCAAGAAACCCGGCTGGCGGGGATTCGCGGGTGTTTAGAATTCTTACCTCCCGTTCCGGACGGGGGATGAACCGTTGAAGTCGACTCGGGCCACGACTCCTATGTCATGTACGAACTCGGGGCCGAGACGATATCGTAATCGTCGTCCTTCCTCGCTCGCTTTATATTTAAATAACCCTTCCTTAGGGTTTTAAAAAAAAATGTCCAATGTTCAATGTCCAAAAATAAAAAAAATAAAAAAAATAAAAAAAATATCCAAAAATATAAAAGATTACAAAAATAAAAGCCTATTTACAGTTTCTAAAAAAAATAAAAATAAAAATAAAAATAAATTAACTATACACAAAAATATTCTTCTTTACTCCTTTGGATTTTCTCTCTTCTTTCTTTCTTTGGCTTCGCTTTACTTTTCAACACTTTCTCTTTTATATAAGCTCCGCACCAAGTCTGAAAAGCAAATAGAAAAACCAAAACGCGTAAAAAGGAGCAAAATAATAAAAAAAAAAAACTAAAAACAAATCTATAAACAAGTCCGCGTCGGCGGCGCCAAAAATTGATGTTATTTTTCAATGATGTTGTAGTAAGAAGGGTTATCGTTCACTCGGACTTGACGAGATTGATTTTAAGAATTAATAAAAGAAAATAAAAGAGAATATATACAAATATTGTCACAGGATGAAGAGTCACTAGGACGCAAGATTTCACTACTTTTCATATTCTTGTGGTTCAGTCATTAACTCGAGACAATATAGCTCAAACAAAAGAAGTTGTGACTCTAATTCCTTGCCAAAAATAGATTTCATAAAACATTATCTCAGAAGTCGTAAGCATGACGCATCAAAAGTAATTTAAACTAAGCATGCGACATCAGACAAAATAACAGATAATTAATAGAAATCATAAAACAATTAAATCTATGCTAAAAGTCATATAAAGAATTAATTCATTTACCAAAATCATGAAAAGTTGCTTCCTCCGTTGTCCCGGTGATGGGTTATAGCTCCGTATATTGGAAACACACTCAGAATAATTTTTCATTGCTCAAAAAGTGTTTACAAGAGGTGAAAATGGAATGAATATTGAAAACCGGGTTTGTAACAATTATATTTGTTACAAACCAAACTATTACAGAGAACGATATATATGATGTGTCGCTGGCACTATTCAAAAACGACTGCCTCCTTAACTACGACCCTCAATTGAGAGTCGTTGTCATCAGAAGCAATACGATCACACCTACAGTCTAATGTTCTTCGTTCTCCCCTTTAATGGCAGCAGCAGAGACAAGCTCTGCAACTCTGATTTCTCACCCTCTTTCGTTCCCCTAACTCTCCATACCTCTCTATGCTTCACCAGAACTCTTTTTATATCCCACAGCACCACATATCCTGCGTAATAACTCCAAATAATCCGTCATCAATCACATTATTCTCCTCTGCCAGTTAAGGAAATAATTTCCCTTTTCTCCTCTTTCACGTGTATTCTTGCAGATAACAGACGCTGCAAATATTCTTACACATCCTAGAAGAAGTTAAACACGCTACATGCACATAAAATCTTCCCGGAATATCTCAGAAAATCCCGAGCAAGTCTCCCTCTCTGTTTTGTAGCATCCACGTTTACAGCCCAAGTTTATCGAATCAAATCGACTTACCAGTCCTGTTTAGTCAAACCAGGACCATACCAAGCTAAATCTTCGATCGAGTCTCACCAGAATCTCTCCAAACCGAATCCAGAAAATCCCGCAGTTTCATAATATTCTTCCCGTGAACTCTGTTTCCTTCTCAACGATTATCTGGTCCAACTAGATTGATTTCGACTATCACACCACGTCTGTTAAGCCTATGGGAACAAACCCAATCAAATTCAACCGTTGAGTCTCTCTAATCCAAATGGTGAAACCTAATTACGCGATCGCTTTGCAAAGTTTTCCCGCCGAAACTTAAGTTTGAAATGAAGAAGAAGGTGCCCCTTAACCAAATCAGTAGATGCCGAATATCAGGTGGGTGCCCCTTATCAATTGGGTGCCCCTTATCCAAAAGTGAAAGTCCGAATAACACTTGTCCTCCGGGTGCTTTAGACAACTTTTCGAGCCGATTTTTCCAAAAATGTTTATTTCCCAAAAATACCTACAAACACATAAAACACCAAAATTAATACAAAATCGAGTGCCAACAATATATAGTATTGAGATCAAATTAGACACAAAAATGTGTCTATCAAAAGGACACATATCAGACATCCCCATTTGGGGAAATAACTATAAATAGGGGTCTTTCCCAATGAAAGGACTCAGTGATATCATTGCGGGAACTTGTGTTCTACTTCCTCGAGCTAGTCTCTACACCCTACTTCTATCTGTACCCTGGAAATACCCTACTGCATACACGATGCTTCAGAAACTCTTCCTACCATGAAAATGTACTATTATCAGGCTCATCTATTGAAGATAAATGAATCTTCAACAGATTATGGTTCAGACATATACCAACTTCTCTCAACTGAGAAGTACTTTTCTTCAAAGTCTGAAGTTGTTTGTATGTTGGTCTTAAGACAGAAAAATTTTGAAGTATTTTTTCATCTCGATTTTAAAAACAGAGGTTGTTATTCTTTCTACAATGAAGAGATGATGAACTTGAAGCATTTGGGAGAATAAACACTCTTGCACTATGGTTACTCTATAAAAGTGCTCCACCTAAAAAGTGCAGTACAGAGGAAATCCGAGTTTTCCTTAATTTTCAATTAGCAAATATACCAAAAACCAAATTCAACATAAAAAGGGGAAAAATCTCGCCTTAACATGATGTTCATCACCAAATGTGAGATAGTTGTTAACAGTTTATTCTCCTTCAATTCATATTCATATTCTCGGTCAACTCATATTCATAATATCCAACTATATGGTTCTTCCATTTATAAAACCTAAAGAAAAAAAAAAACAGATGGAAACATTACCTAAGCATAAGAAACATTAATACAAAATAATAAGAACATAAACTTACTACAAACCCATTGAGATTACTTCACATCAAAATTGTAATTCTTACATTAAGTGGAGAAGGTAATAAATCCCAAAATCAGCAAACCAAGATTAGCATTCGTACTTAACGGGAAAAAGAAAAATCAGTGATCAAAAGCTACAAACTACTAAAATTTGAATTAGATATCCACAAACTTAGATCTAACCTGGGTAATAAGGTACCTCGGTAAATAGAAGAATGAATTGATTAATACAACAGTTGTAGAATTCGAGGGAAATCATTTTGTTGGGTTAAAATCTCTTTATATTCTTTCTAACATATAAGATTGAGAAAATCCGTTGAAGTTAGTTAAAAGTGGAAAACCCACAAATTACCACTACCAATCACAAATTTATGATAGTAAAGATAAACCAAATAAATAGCAAGGATACTTATCTCCACAACAATCCATGAAATGAGAATCAAATATAAGAACAGTAAAATGAGAATCAAAAGCTTTAAAAAGAAAAAAAGAATCACGTATCTAGGGCTTACCTCGTTGATTCAGCAAAAGTAAATACCAAAATTGTGAGAAGGATAT